>OY744477.1:86534937-86568448 GCA_963556175.1 Tipula confusa
ATGAATATTTGCGTAAAAAGTATTTCATATTAACACAAAACTTTTAGAATTGAAATTTTTTTAAGAATTTTTTTTTGTGGGTAATTGAGCAACAAACATGAGATTTTTAGTTTCCGAAGAAGAAAATTTTGACAGATGAAGCTGTATTTACTCGGGACGGATGTATGAATTTACACAACATGCATTCCTGGTCATCAAATAATCCTCAAAAAAAAAAGTTGTAAACAGTTACCAACATAAATTCACAGTAAATGGATGGTGTGGTATTTTTGGAGACGAATTACTATAGGATCGATTATACTTCCAGACAGATTAGATGGTTAAAATATTTAAATTTTTTAAAAAACCAACTTGAAGAACTTGTAGCCGCCATCGCTACACAAACATAAAAATTATTCAGATATTTCGTGCACATTCAAACAATAATTCGCTAACGCTACATGTACACTGTACATAAATATATATAGAGCGTAAAATAGCATCTACACATAGCACTCGGTCGCCATGGCCTGATGAGATGACAAATAATTTTTAACAAAATTATTTACGATTCCTCATCAGATCGAAACAGCTTTGCTTTGCACAACATCCAATTCTGAATAATTTAAAATAACGACACGTATCCGCCGTCGTTATAATCGTGACCCCGACGTGATATGCAACACGCATTGAGTTTACCAGCAAAGTTATCAAGGCTATCGAAAATCATCTAACAAATTAACACAGTTTACCCCGATTTCAAGAGGCAAGACGCAAAGGGAACTAAAGCCGCTTGAGTTTGAAGTTTAAATCGTTAGAAATTGTCGGTATATTCCATGCATACGGATTCCACATCCGCACATTTCCTTTAAATTTGACGTTGATGATCGTTGCCTCAATCAAATTTCGTGTCAATTTTTCTATGGCAAATTTGGTTCCGTTACACTTCATTGGCGCATTCAATTTTCAACTTTAATTTGTGGGTTGGCTACATCGAATTTAGAAATTCAGTTGGCTAATTGACTACTTGTTCCTTAACCACCACAGTACCAATTGATTTGTATTTGATTGATCCTCCAGGTAATTTCAATTTAATTGATTTCGGGGCTCAAATCACATGTTCACACAGCCAATCTAGATTTTTGTAATTACTTGTCAAATGTGAGAATACCTTGAACCTTATCTATAACGGCTTGAATATTTGGCATAAGTTTGGCAGAAACAAAATCTAATTTGTTATGCGACCAATTTGAATTTGGCAGTTTTCAAAGTCCCCAAGACGTTAGGAAAATTGTTAAACAGAAGCTTATTTTGGCAAATGCACACGTATGTTCGTTACGAAAGTGATTTTTTCGACTTTGTTCCATAAATAACATGCTTTCAGGCATGCATGCAATCTACTTATCAGCGGAAGTTGATCGAGGTATAACGGGAGGGAGCCTATTATACTTGCAAAAGTATCTTAGTGCCTCCCCTCGGTTGATTTTTTCCCCGGAAATCTCGCAGAGTCATCTTGGTGCATTCATCTCAAATGGTGATTTTGCATTTGTTAAGGATTATGGCCATTTTGGAATTATTGCTGAAGTTACAGGTTGGTGTTTCTATCTGATACAAATTCAACGATAGTTTGAGTTCTGAATGCGCTCTTAGTCCACCATCGAGTAGTGTTGAACCGACGCCAGTATTAAATTGACAGAAATGTTTTGCCGGTGGCGCCTGGAGCATCTAGGGAATAAAATTCCGCCCTTTCCATTGTCTACACGATGCTTGATTTTGTCGTAGGCATTTTTTGATCAGCAACTAAAAGCTTCTTTTGTGTTTCCACGAAATGTCGTTTCTGGTTAACATCAAATTGCTGTTCACGCACCAGATCTCTTTCTTGCAGGTCCTTTCTGTCTCGTATCGATGCCGGCATGCCAAGTTGACAAGGAACTTTGTTGTTGATTGATATGCATAAATCCTCAATTTACAATTAGTATTAGCGCTTCATTGAAAATGCTTGCCTGAATATTATAGTCCTGGATAGGTTGCGCGGGTTTATCGAATAATTTCTTCGCTAAGGTTTTCACAATGCGTTTCCCAAAGATATTGTGGATTCGATTGTGATCGTGTTGGTTAAATGTTTTCGAACAACATATTTGCTTTGGATGACACGTAAGAGGTACCTTTATTAGCGTTGTATTCTAATGATGATCATTTTTAAGTAAGCCCAGCTTGAAACATGCTTTTCTATAAAATTCGTAATCTACGCCATCGACGGTTTTTAATTCAACAGCTAACGAATGATGTTGGACCTTTAGTTGTACGCAATAACAATCGCAAATAATAACACTCGGCATTTTTAAGATGTACTGTCTATAAATAATAAACGGTTTTTTACAGACTGGCACGGACTGCCACATCAATATTCTAGTTCCATTGGATTCGATCACGAGTTTGTTCCTCGTATTGTTCTAGAAAACCCGAAGAAGACAAGTCGTTATCTACTTTGAGGAGCCATCGTCACCAACACGGACTTCTGCGCGTGCCAAATGGCCATGCGTTTGGGATCGGCTCGCAGAACGTGACCGATCCAGCGTACTCGCTGTCCTTTTATTTTTTATTCGTGGTTGAATAAAATTCGATTTATTTTTCACTCCTTCAAATTTAGGGTCACCACTACTAAAATCCATTGCGTCTTGGTCTCTAAAACCAATGATCATATATTTTGTTTTAAACTCATTTATTTTGAGACTAACGGAAGCTGAGAATCGTACAAGTAGACCCAGTAGTTCTTTGACACCATTCAGTCGGATTATTAACTGCTTTGAAAATCCAAAACATCCTTTTTTTTTGTTAATCTTTTTAACGTGAACCTTTGTTTTGTCGCCTCCCACGACAAACCTAGGATGCTTTGGTGGAATTCTAAGGCAACATGATTGTTTAGAAGTCTTGTACAAGGCATGGGAGTGCCCCCAGCCACAGTGGTCAAATACTTACCAGTAACGAAGTTAATTTTCGACTGTGCCAAAGTTAAAGGATGCCAAGGTAAAGCAAACTTCCACACATTTTAAACGCAAAACTAAAAATAATAAAATATCTCAAGCATTTTTCAGTCAAAAATTTTTATTTTTTTTTTACAAAAAAATTAAATAAATAACAAAAAATTGAACAAAATTGTGAAAAATTACAATTTGCTTTACTTGGTATTGTTGATGCGATGGTAAAATGAAAAACCAAAAAAAAATCAATGTTTAGGAATTATTTAACTATAACTATAATTTAGTTTTTCTTGCTTGCTCGGGCAATCGCCTCATATTTTGATTTCGATGTGTGCCATAAACCGAATGGAATGGCTAACGATGGTATTGTCATAATAGCGAATGCAATCCAATCAAATAAATGCGATGAAAAACGTTTGTTGTATTCGGCTAGTCCAACGATAGCACCTTCACCAGGTTCTGAGCTGACAGCATATTGGAACTAAACATAAAATAAGAATTAGAATTTTTACATGATATTTTATAAGAATTATCTTACATTTTCAACATCTTCGATTGGTTTGTACTGTACTTCGGCGGCAGTGAAATTAAAGTATCCGTAACTCTTTGAACGTACAACTACGATATGTGTGAAATTGGTTTGTGGTGCAATACGATCGATGGTAGCACTCAATTTTCCACCAACAATTTCAAATGCATCTGGATGGAATCCATTATCGACTAGTTGGACATTTACAGCGGCCCCATTACCAACATTGAACAATGTATATTTAACAACAATATCACGACTTTCTATTAAGTATTTGTTCAGAATTTGTTTTGAAATTAATAGTCGGGCACTAGTCTCTTCTTCGGAGCCCAGGCAGGTGCACGCCAATATGGTAAATAAGGTGCAAATGATTAGGTGTTTGTTCATTTTGTGGTCTACAAGAAATAGAAAATTTTCGTAATTATTACACGTCGACTAAAATAAGATGTATCACTTAAAACCAACACAAAACAATATAATTTATATATAATTAATTAATAAAAAAACTTACATTAATTAAATACTATTTTTAATATAAAAATATTATGAATTTAATTCAAAACTCTTGACACGTATTTAGCGAATGTAATAACTTTACTGTTTTCACTCAGCCGCGATTGTAACATAAATGGAAATGGTACGTGAACGTGTAGCTTATGTGTCAAGAAAATCTGTCAAATGTAACAGTGAGTTATCAGTGACATCTATATGTTAACACAAATAAATATTTTATAAAATATAAATTTATTTAATAACCAACCTTAATACATTTGGTGCATACCAGCAATAGTTTGACAGTTCGATACAATTTTGTAAACACAAAACTACATATTGAAATCTAATCTCTATCTCGTTTCGTAATTTCATGAATAAAAATAAATAAATTATGCAAACTCATCGTTATTTGACAATAGCTTATTTTATTTACAATAAATACTCACTGTGATTTAATTCACGGATCTAGTATAGCGGCAGGTAATTCAAGTTTTATTTGTTCAAATTGGATTGTCAGAATTAACCTTCGATGACATTCAAATAAATAAAATTCTTATCAGAAGGTGGCTAACGGCAATAGATAATTCATTTTTTTCGTAACCTCCACTGGTTAAAGTTTAAATTCGTTTCGATAAAATAAATTTTATTTCAATTTACTTTGTAAATTCCTATTCAAGTGATTAGAAGTGATTTTTTCGTTAACACAAATCAATCGTAAAATAAAATGGCTTTAAGTAGTGTTACTGTTGCAACTACCCCGTTCGAGGGCCAAAAGCCTGGTACCAGTGGATTAAGAAAAAAAGTAATGTAGTTAATTTGATTTATTATTTTAAGATATTTAAAGTTGTAGGATACATTGACCTATTGTGACTTTGGTGTAAATTTTGGAATTTAGAGGTGGAATTTAAATGAAAATTTCATTGAGATTGGATTATTGTAAGACATGAAAAGTCAATCGTAATTTATTATTTACCGTTTTTGTGAGCTAATCAATTGTGTGAACGTTTATGATCTACATTAAAAAAGTTTATCAGCCGTTTATGTACTGCTGTTCAGTAGTGCATGTTCTGTTGTACGGTTCTTATCAGCTGGTTATGTGTTTGGTCCTGTTTTTGTTTCATAATCATATGTCCAACCTTATCCGTCATGGTTGGACATAATTCCTGTTGTTGGGTGACGTTATCTCAGCCATGAAATAGAATCGGTTGGAACTGGTGGCTCTTCAAGATTTATATTGGCCCTTGTGGTCGAGCCGCACGATCATTCCCAGGCCTCGTAAAAGATTTATAAACAAGCATTTTATCCTTAGAATTCCACCACAGGATTCTTGGCTTGTCGTAGGAGTAACGGATACGCGGTTTAGGATTCGTACATTGAAAATGTATTCGCTAAGAAAACTAGACGCAATGAAAGAGAATCGTTTCCAACTCGTTGCTCTTCAGTTAATTTACACTGGAGCTGATCTTGGTGTTGGATTTCTTCCTGGGCATTGGGTGAAATGAATGCCTATTGCCATTTGTGATTAGGATAGAAACCTCCGTTTTAACATGGATACTCGACACTTGGAAGGAGCATTTCTCTGATTTACTCAATGTTCAAAAAGTGTCAAATGCTGTATTGTGTTAAATGCAAATGTGCATAGAGGGTCCATCTTACGAATATTTACTGGTGGCATTACTGATTTGAAAATTGAGCTGGACTGCTTATTTTATCAGTCTTCTTCAATCTGCGTGTTAACCTTTTTCCAATTGGTTTTTGTAAACCTCAAAAAGTAGGCTTGGATTTTTTTATTTGTTTATCGAAAGTTCGATAAAGAGCTTTCAAGTTTTATTAAATGCTTTTATGATAAGAATTGATTTTTAAAAATGTATGTCAGTTTAAGTCGATTAACCGTGTGTGTAAACTAAGTTTACGCATTTTATAACTTTAGATGGTTCAATTAAAACACGATTTTATCTGCTTTTTATTTGTTGTTTTATTTCAGTCTTACTCCATTAATTCACCGTATCTCTCTGACGTCTTCTTCGCAACTATTACATTTGTATGCTTATAACTAATACAATGCTTCACCCTATAAACCATCCAATATACATCTATTATATAACAACGCAAACCTAAAGCTATAATAGACTCATTTTTTTGATTTGGTTGTTCCAACCATCGGGCAACCATACCTGAATACGATCTGTTCTTCGATTTTTGGAAACAAAATTTAAGGGTGAGAATACAAATCACTAGAAATATTGGATAGTTCGTGATACCAGGAAGCTTGTTACCTATTTTACCTATAGGTAAAATAGCTATAGGTTTACCTATTTTTGTGAGTTACCTTGTCTGTAAATAAGAACGGGTCTTGCTAAGGCGGTATAGAGCCAGTCTGCCAGTTTTGGCTTGAGACCTAATCTATTACCAATGGTGTTTCTGCATGAGTACATCGCTAAAGTAACTTTATTTATTATTTCTATGATGTTAGGCTTCTAGCTTAGTTAACTTTTGAGTTAAATTTTGTATCCAATTCTTACGTTCGGCAACTCAATTTTGCTGCGGCGTGTGAGATACTGTGAACTGGGGTTTAATTCCATTTAGTTTCAAATATTTCCGCAGCTCAATATCCATATATTCATCACCTCTATCTGATCTAATTACTTTAGGAGCCGTACTATACTGCGTTTTCATCATTTCAACGAATTCAATGATTTTTCGGCAAACTTCTGACTTTTGCCTCATCAGATATATGTAAGAATATTTTGAACAATCATCAATAAGACTAATGATATATTTATTACCTCTTGGTGTTGGTATTTGTATCGGTCCGTATACGTCGGTGTGTATTAGGTCCAATTTATCCAATTTATATTATAGTGTACAATCGTTGCGGAAACTGATCTCGGTTTTTCTTACACTGCAGACAAATTTCACACGAGTTACTGTGATCACAATTCTTTATCTTCATATTAATTGTGAATTTCACCATTTTCTTGATATCAATTAAGTTGCAATGGCCAAGTACCTTATGCCATTCATGAATGCATTTGACGTTCCTGGTTGAATTACGTTGAGTGCTTGATGGTTCATTTTGTAGACGTCGTTGGTCGATTTTAAATCAAAGAAGTGTTTCTTGTTGATTTCACATTTTTCACGTTTAAACATTAACTTTTTAGCCAGCTTGCTAACTGACAGTGCATTACTCTTTAGTCCTGGCACGAACTGTACATTACACAATCTGAATTTGTTGACAGGATCCATGAATTCGATTATGCCAGTTCCTTTGATTGATAGATTTCTTCCATCGGTTACTGTAACTGAATTTTTCGTAGATTTGTTCAAATATGTGAAGAATGACTCGTCACTGCTCATGTGTGCTGATGCACCTGAATCTACTCACCATTCAGATATATTGACTTTATTCTGATGATTGGCGATTAAACAAACGTTCGCTTCTTTTATGTCACTTCCATTTTGAACTGTGTTTGCTTGGTTCTGGCTTTGGTTTCCTGTATCCTTTTTCTTTTTCCAAGCTGCAAATTTACGACAATCGCTTTTGTCGTGACCCTTTTTCTTGCAGAAAAAACAAGATGTTTGCCAATTGTCAGAGCATGTGCCTGGCTTGCTGTATACTTTAAGCGCTTTTTCACTGTTGACACTTGCATTTTCGATATCGATTTAGCGTCTATACTCTTCCAGTATTTTGTTTTTTACCATACTCTTCTTTAAGTCATCCTCAGTTCGAGAGCCGTTATCAAAACGCTGTAACTTTCCGATAAACTTGATAGGTACAATGAAACTGCAAATTTCACCGCCAATGGTTCGCCCAAAGTGGTTAACTCGTCGATACATTCGTCTATGGCATTTAGATGGGCGTGTATATTACCCCTTTAGTCTCATCCGACATAACCGTCTTACAAGTCGTGCTTTGTTCGATAAAGTTAATTTTTGATGGTAACCCTGTAACGATTCACACATTGCTTTAGCCGTCCTTTTAGTCCTTACGTGAATAATTTGATTGTCCTCGATGAACAATCCGATATGTGCACGCACTTTGCCATCACTTTTGTTCCAGGTGACCAGTTGAGTTGCATCTACTGGTGCGTTCTCCGTAATTACTGACCACAAATCTTTCTTGATAAGTAATAGCTCGATTTTGTATCTCCACATCTGGTAGTTTTCATCGTTTAGTTTGGTAATTTGACCTTTTGTTGAATCAGCCATGAGGTTTTAGGTTATGAAATATCGAGTCAAAAAAAAAATGTTGATTGATGAAATTACTCGAAAATTATATATTTTTCTTGTTGATCGTGGTATTCTTTATACGTTGAACATAATACTGGACCCATAACCTCTTAATAATAGAAAATAATAATGACGATGCGCCATAAGCTAATATGTGAACAAGAATGAACTTGACGTTTTATTCAAAGATATGTCATTGTTAGTCTTAAGGTGGGTTTACATGTTGGTGACATAGATTTAGTGAAAGAACGTAAGTTACGTTAACAGCGAATAATTCAAATATACTTTAATTCATTATAACTAAATGTTGCTCAAACTAACACATATTTCATTGGCAGTTCGCATTTTCTATAAAACACTAGGCTATAGATCGCATAAAATTCGAATTTTTTGGGGAAATCTCTAATTTTTTGTACGGAACTGCGGCTATCTAGAATTGTTTAAACTACACTAAAATATAAAAGAGTTTTTAGGTTTGGGAAGTTTTCGAATTATTGCATAAATTTCTCAGTTTTGATAGGCTACCCATTACTGTTTGTGATAGACTAACCATCACTGATTTTTCGGTTTTTAGAAGTTTTCGATTTATGGCCTTTATTTAGAACTGCTGAAGTTAAATTCACTGCGATTCGGTTACTGAGCATCATCCGATACTCGTGCATTCATTTGATGATGATTCTCACGGTGGCCATTTAATTACATCAAAATAAAATTTTCAACCGCGATAGTGTCTTTGGAATCTTATCTCTCTAAAATCGTTTTCCTGTTGACAACCAGTTGGTTAATAATTGAAAAAAAAAAATAATAAAAATTTACTTATTTTCATTCCAGGTCAAAGAATTTATCAAACAAAATTACACCGAAAATTTTGTGCAATGTATTTTGGACGCCAATGGTGCTGAACTCGTTGGTTCAACTTTAGTTGTTGGTGGTGATGGCCGTTACTATTGCAAAGAGGCAACCGTTTTAATTGTTCGTATTTGTGCTGCAAATGGTGTATCTCGTCTTGTGGTCGGACAAAATGGAATTTTGTCAACACCCGCCGTATCATCGTTAATTCGTGCCGGTAATACACTCGGCGGTATTGTACTCACGGCATCGCATAATCCTGGTGGCCCAACTAATGATTTTGGTATCAAATTCAATTGTCAAAATGGTGGGCCGGCACCCGACGCATTTACAAATAAAATCTATGATTTATCGACTAAAATTGCCGAATACAAAATTGTTCAAAATCTTGAAATCGATATTTCAAAGATTGGTGTGAACAGCTATGTAGTCAATGGCAAACCATTCACCGTCGAAGTTGTCGATTCCGTTGCCGATTATGTTAGATTGATGCGAGAAATTTTTGATTTTGATAAGCTTAAAGCTTTTGTTACGGGTAAACCACTTAAAATGCGTATCGATGCGATGAATGGTGTTACTGGGTCATATGTAACCGACATTTTTGTAAATATTCTTGGTGCCGCACCTGATAATGTTGTGCACGTAATACCATTAGAAGATTTTGGTGGCTTACATCCCGATCCTAATCTAACATATGCCAAAGATTTAGTCGATGCGGTTCGTGCTGGTGATTATGATATTGGTGCAGCTTTCGATGGAGATGGTGATCGTAATATGATTTTGGGCCATAAAGGATTTTTCGTAACGCCGAACGATTCGTTGGCTGTGATTGCTCACTACCTTGAGGCGATACCGTATTTCAAGAAACATGGTATTACCGGTTTGGCAAGAAGTATGCCAACTGCATCGGCCGTTGATCGTGTAGCCGCTGCTTTGGGTAAACAACTATTTGAGGTACCAACGGGTTGGAAATATTTTGGTAATTTAATGGATGCGGGTCTATTATGTTTGTGCGGTGAAGAAAGTTTTGGCACTGGATCAGATCATATTCGTGAAAAGGATGGTATTTGGGCGGCACTCGCATGGCTTTCAATCATGGAACACACTGGCAAAAGTATTGAAGACATTTTAAAACAACATTGGGCTACATACGGACGTAACTATTTCACACGGTATGACTACGAAGAATGTGATTTGGAACCATGTAACCAAATGATGGACACAATGGAAACATCAATTACAAATTCATCATTCTTTGGTAAAGAATTTTCGTCGGGCGGCAAAACCTATCGTGTTAAAATAGCCGATAATTTCAGTTACAACGATCCAATTGATAAGTCGGTATCAACAAAACAAGGTTTACGAATTGTATTCGAAGATGGTAGTCGTATTGTGATGCGATTGAGTGGGACCGGTAGTTCAGGTGCAACTGTTCGTTTGTATATCGATTCGTATGAAAAAACTAATGTTTTGGGACAGGCGAGTGTAATGCTCAAGCCACTAATTGATATTGCATTGGAAATTTCACAATTGACCAAATTTACCGGCCGAACCGCGCCAACTGTAATTACATAAATGGTTGGAAGCGTGGTTGTATATTGAGTCCTGTACGAGTATTCATTTCTCGTTATATTTTGGTTATAAACTTACGATTCGGCTGCATCAAATAAATTTTATTATTTGTAATTTTGTTTTAAAAAATTCAAAATAAAATTTAAATATTAAAAATTTGCGAAATTTTAAGTATAATAATTTTTTTAATTGGTAACCACACTAAATAGTTAGACAAAACTTCCTGAATCTATTCTATATTTATACTTTTATTTTAATAGCATGACATTTAGGATAATTTGTATTGTATTTCATATACATTGCAATGAAATATAATCGTCAAAACATTCAGGGGCAAATTATATTAAGCAGATGCATAATTTCGGACTTAATTTTGGATGTTTCGTTTCTATTGATTAACCCTTGACTTGAATAATTCGGTTCATTTACCTCATTTAGGTAGCTACACGATTATTTTAGCATAAAATTTTCTACACTGCCCTAGGTATTCTACGTGTGATAAAGTTCATAGGCGGTGTCAGAAATAATACACTGTATGGGTTTGTTAAAATCATCTCAATTAAGTATTGGACGATTTCGTGAGAGAAATATGAAATATGTGTGAGAAATATGGTTAACGTGTTGGAAACGCAATTTATATTGAAGGTGAGAGGATGATACATAAGCAAGGAAATGTTCTAATTTGATGTCCCGATTGATTTGGCGTAGATATGTGTGTAGATGGCTGCGCCTCCACGACCACTGATGCAGCTGGCGAGGTGTTCGCTTAAACATATAATTATTTTACCAACTATACACTCGCACACATTCTAAGAGGTTTCAACCAATGCTTAAGAATGAGTAATTCCGACTATAATCTATGTTCATATTTTCTATTTTACCACATACAACTTTTCTTTATTCCACTCTACACATATCCCCCATACGTATTATTGTAATTATGTTCTCAGGTGAATTGCATTATGATGAAAAACCTTGAATGAAAAACTACAGTACAACAATTTTTAATTCGTGGTATATGTTAGTAGACCATTTTCAATAACATTATCCGTCTTACGAGCTTATAGGTCATAACCATATTATCTTATAGTATACTGTATCGAAATTCATGCATACAGGTAGGTGCAGGTAACGAAGACACTTTTTATTGCTTTTTCATACGAGGCCACATAGATTAACCCCAATCGTACATTGCATATCGATAAGCATGTATAAAGTAATTAAATTATGTATATTTGAACCGTTAATCTATGTACAGATAATACAGTAAACATAATAGCATTCTAGTTCTGCATGAAGCCGTTCAATACTATATGTCTCTTTGCCTTAATTATCAAAAGGCGATAAGCGTGTATCTTGACAGTTTTGCCTTAAACATAAACTAAAAACAATAAAGCATCTGTAAACTTTATTTGCCACGTTGATGTATCATATAAATTAATTTTGGACATGTTATTTGGGTCACCCTGAATTGGAACCAAAAAATAAAAAGTATAAAAATTCAGCACGATCATGTAATTTATAGTTTTTGAAAGTTTTCGATTTATGGAACAAATTTCTTAGTTTTGATAGGCTAACCATCACTGATTTTCCGGGTTTTGAAAGTTTTCTATTTATGGCACAATTTTCTCAGTGTTGATAGGCTAACCATCACTGGTTTTCCGGTTTTTGGAAGTTATCGATTTATGGCACAAATTTATCAGTTTTTTAAAGGCTAACCATCACTGATTTTGCAGGTTTTGGAAGTTTTCGATTTATGGCTTAAATTTCTCAGTTTTGATAGGCTAACCATCACTGATTTTTCGGGTTTTGGAAGTTTTCGATTTATGGCACAAATTTCGCAGTTTTGATAGGCTAACCATCACTGATTTTCCATGTTTTGGAAGTTTTCGATTTATGGCTTAAATTTCTCAGTATTGATAGGCGAACTATCACTGATTTTGCAGGTTTTGAATGTTTTCGATTTATGGCACAAATTTCTCAGTTTTGATAGACTAACCATCACTGATTTTCCATGTTTTGGACGTTTTCAATTTTTGGCACAATTTTCTCAGTTTTGATATGCTAACCATCACTGATTTTCCGGGTTTTGGAAGTTTTCGATTTATGGCACAAATTTCGCAGTTTTGATAGGCTAACCATCACTGATTTTCCAGGTTTTGGAAGCTTTCGATTTTTGGCACAAATTTCTCAGTTTTGATAGACTAACCATCACTGATTTTTCGGGTTTTGGAAGTTTTCGATTTTTGGCGCAAATCTCTCAGTTTTGATAGGCTAACCATCACTGATTTTGCAGGTTTTGAATGTTTTTGATTTATGGCACAAATTTCGCAGTTTTGATAGGCTAACTATCACTGATTTTCCAGGTTTTGGAAGCTTTCGATTTTTGGCACAAATTTCTCAGTTTTGATAGGCTAACCATCACTGGTTTTCTGGGTTTTGGAAGTTTTCGATTTATGGCACAATTCTCTCAGTTTTGATAGGCTTACCATCACTGATTTTCCAGGTTTTGGAAGTTTTTGATTTATGGCGCAAATTTCTCAGTTTTTAGCTTAAAATCATTGATTTTCCGGGTTTTGAAAGTTTTCAATTTATGGCACAATTTTCTCTGTTTTAATAGGCTAGGCTAACCATCACTGATTTTCTAGGTTTTGGAAGTTTTCGATTTATGGCACAATTTTCTCAGTTTTGATAGGCTAACCATCACTGGTTTTGCAGGTTTTGGAAGTTTTCGATTTATGGCTTAAATTTCTCAGTATTGATAGGCGAACCATCACTGATTTTGCAGGTTTTGAATGTTTTCGATTTATGGCACAAATTTCTCAGTTTTGATAGGCTAACCATCACTGATTTTCCATGTTTTGGAAGTTTTCAATTTTTGACACAATTTTCTCAGTTTTGATAGGCTAACCACCACTGATTTTCCGGGTTTTGGAATTTTTCGATTTATGGCACAAATGTATCAGTTTGATAGGCTAACTAGCAATCACTGATTTTGCAGGTTTTGAATGTTTTCGATTTATGGCACAAATTTCGCAGTTTTGATAGGCTAACCATCACTGATTTTCCGCGTTTTGAATATTTTCGATTTATGGCACAAATTTATCAGTTTTCATAGGCTAACCATCACTGAATTTCCAGGTTTTGGAAGTTTTCGATTTTTGGCGCAAATCTCTCAGTTTTGATAGGCTAACCATCACTGATTTTGCAGGTTTTGAATGTTTTCGATTAATGGCACAAATTTCGCAGTTTTGATAGGCTAACCATCACTGGTTTTCCGGTTTTTGGAAGTTTTCGATTTATGGCACAAATTTATCAGTTTTTTAAAGGCTAACCATCACTGATTTTGCAGGTTTTGAAGGTTTTCGATTTATGTCACAAATTTCTCAGTTTTGATAGGCTAACAATCACTGGTTTTCTGGGCTTTGGAAGTTTTCGATTTATGGCACAAATTTATCAGTTTTGATAGGCATCACTGATTTTCTAGGTTTTGGAAGTTTTCGATTTATGGCACAATTTTCTCAGTTTTGATAGGCTAACCATCACTGATTTTCGGGGTTTTGAAAGTTTTCGATTATGGCATAAATTTCGAATTTTTTATAGGCTAACAATCACTGATTTTCCTGGTTTTGGAAGTTTATGATTTATGGCACGAATTTATCAGTTTTTAAAGGCTAACCATCACTGATTTTTCGGGTTTTGGAGGTTTTCGATTTATGACCCAAATTTCGCAGTTTTGATAGGCTAACCATCACTGGTTTTCCGGGTTTTGGAAGTTTTCGATTTATGGCACAAATTTCTCAGTTTTGATAGGCTTACCATCACTGATTTTCCAGGTTTTGGAAGTTTTCGATTTTTGGCACAAATTTCTCAGTTTTTAGCTTAAAATCATTGATTTTCCGGGTTTTGAAAGTTTTTTATTTATGGCACAATTTTCTCTGTTTTAATAGGCTAGGCTAACCATCACTGATTTTCTAGGTTTTGGAAGTTTTCGATTTATGGCACAAATTTCGCAGTTTTGATAGGCTAATAATCACTGATTTTCCGGGTTTTAGAAGTTTTCGATTTATGGCACAAATTTCTCAGTTTTGATAGGCTAACCATCACTGATTTTCCAGGTTTTGGAAGCTTTCGATTTTTGGCACAAATTTCTCAGTTTTGATAGGCTAACCATCACTGATTTTCTGGGTTTTGAAAGTTTTCAATTTATGGCACAAATTTCTCAGTTTTGATAGGCTAACCATCACTGGTTTTCTGGATTTTGGAAGTTTTCGATTTATGACACAATTTTCTCAGTTGTGATAGGCTATCCATCACTGATTTTGCAGGTTTTGGAAGTTTTCGATTTTTGGCACAAATTTCTCAGTTTTGATATAGGCTTAACCATCACTGATTTTCCAGGTTTTGGAAGTTTTCGATTTATGGCACAAATTTATCAGTTTTCATAGGCTAACCATCACTGAATTTCCAGGT
Organism: Tipula confusa; assembly: GCA_963556175.1. Classification (NCBI taxonomy): domain Eukaryota; kingdom Metazoa; phylum Arthropoda; class Insecta; order Diptera; family Tipulidae; genus Tipula; species Tipula confusa. Next base: position 86,550,046 of record OY744477.1, read on the forward strand.
TTTGGAAGTTTTCGATTTTTGGCGCAAATCTCTCAGTTTTGATAGGCTAACCATCACTGATTTTGCAGGTTTTGAATGTTTTCGATTTATGGCACAAATTTCGCAGTTTTGATAGGCTAACCATCACTGATTTTCCAGGTTTTGGAAGCTTTCGATTTTTGGCACAAATTTCTCAGTTTTGATAGGCTAACCATCACTGATTTTCTGGGTTTTCGATTTATGGCACAAATTACGCAGTTTTGATAGGCTAACCATCACTGATTTTCCATGTTTTGGAAGTTTTCAATTTTTGGCACAAATTTCTCAGTTTTGATAGGCTAACCATCACTGATTTTTCGGGTTTTGGAAGTTTTCGATTTTTGGCACAAATTTCTCAGTTTTGATAGGCTAACCATCACTGGTTTTCTGGGTTTTGGAAGTTTTCGATTTATGGCAAAATTCTCTCAGTTTTGATAGGCTAACCATCGATAATCACCGATTTTCCGGGTTTTAGAAGTTTTCGATTTATGGCTTAAATTTCTCAGTTTTGGCTTAAATTACTGATTTTGCGAATTTTGAATGTTTTCGATTTATGGCACAAATTCCGCAGTTTTAAGCTTAAAATCATTGATTTTCCGGGTTGTGAAAGTTTTCAATTTATGGCACAAATTTCTCAGTTTTGATAGGCGAACCATCACTGGTTTTCTGGATTTTGGAAGTTTTCGATTTATGGCACAATTTTCTCAGTTGTGATATAGGCTTAACCATCACTGATTTTCCAGGTTTTGGAAGTTTTTGATTTATGGCGCAAATTTCTCAGTTTTTAGCTTAAAATCATTGATTTTCCGGGTTTTGAAAGTTTTCAATTTATGGCACAAATTTCTCAGTTTTGATAGGCGAACCATCACTGGTTTTCTGGATTTTGGAAGTTTTCGATTTATGGCACAATTTTCTCAGTTGTGATATAGGCTTAACCAACACTGATTTTCCAGGTTTTGGAAGTTTTCGATTTATGGCACAATTTTCTCAATTGTGATAGGCTATCCATCACTGATTTTGCAGGTTTTGGAAGTTTTCGATTTTTGGCACAAATTTCTCAGTTTTGATATAGGCTTAACCATCACTGATTTTCCAGGATTTGGAAGTTTTCGATTTATGGCTTAAATTTCTCAGTTTTGATAGGCGAACCATCACTGATTTTTCGGGTTTTGGAGGTTTTCGATTTATGGCACAAATTTCGCAGTTTTGATAGGCTAACCATCACTGGTTTTCCGGGTTTCGGAAGTTTTCGATTTATGGCACAAATTTCCCAGTTTTGATAGGCTTACCATCACTGATTTTCCAGGTTTTGGAAGTTTTTGATTTATGGCGCAAATTTCTCAGTTTTTAGCTTAAAATCATTGATTTTCCGGGTTTTGAAAGTTTTCAATTTATGGCACAATTTTCTCTGTTTTAATAGGCTAGGCTAACCATCACTGATTTTCTAGGTTTTGGAAGTTTTCGATTTATGGCACAATTTTCTCAGTTTTGATAGGCTAACCATCACTGGTTTTGCAGGTTTTGGAAGTTTTCGATTTATGGCTTAAATTTCTCAGTATTGATAGGCGAACCATCACTGATTTTGCAGGTTTTGAATGTTTTCGATTTATGGCACAAATTTCTCAGTTTTGATAGGCTAACCATCACTGATTTTCCATGTTTTGGAAGTTTTCAATTTTTGACACAATTTTCTCAGTTTTGATAGGCTAACCACCACTGATTTTCCGGGTTTTGGAATTTTTCGATTTATGGCACAAATGTATCAGTTTGATAGGCTAACTAGCAATCACTGATTTTGCAGGTTTTGAATGTTTTCGATTTATGGCACAAATTTCGCAGTTTTGATAGGCTAACCATCACTGATTTTCCGCGTTTTGAATATTTTCGATTTATGGCACAAATTTATCAGTTTTCATAGGCTAACCATCACTGAATTTCCAGGTTTTGGAAGTTTTCGATTTTTGGCGCAAATCTCTCAGTTTTGATAGGCTAACCATCACTGATTTTGCAGGTTTTGAATGTTTTCGATTAATGGCACAAATTTCGCAGTTTTGATAGGCTAACCATCACTGGTTTTCCGGTTTTTGGAAGTTTTCGATTTTTGGCGCAAATCTCTCAGTTTTGATAGGCTAATCATCACTGATTTTGCAGGTTTTGAATGTTTTCGATTTATGGCACAAATTTCGCAGTTTTGATAGGCTAACCATCACTGGTTTTCCAGGTTTTGGAAGCTTTCGGTTTTTGGCACAAATTTCTCAGTTTTGATAGGCTAACCATCACTGATTTTCTGGGTTTTGAAAGTTTTCGATTATCTCATAAATTTCGAATTTTTTATAGACTAACCATCACTGATTTTCCATGTTTTGGAAGTTTTCAATTTTTGGCACAAATTTCTCAGTTTTGATAGGCTAACCATCACTGATTTTTCGGGTTTTGGAAGTTTTCGATTTATGGAACAAATTTCTTAGTTTTGATAGGCTAACCATCACTGATTTTCCAGGTTTTGGAAGCTTTCGATTTTTGGCACAAATTTCTCAGTTTTGATAGGCATCACTGGTTTTCTGGGTGTTGGAAGTTTTCGATTTATGGCACAAATTTACAGTTTTGATGGGCTAATAATCACTGATTTTCCGGGTTTTGGAATTTTTCGATTTATGGTACAAATTTCTCAGTTTTGATAGGCTAACTAACCATCACTGATTTTCCAGGTTTTGGAAGTTTTCGATTTATGGCACAAATTTCTCAGTTTTGGCTTAAATTACTGATTTTGCGAGTTTTGAATGTTTTCGATTTATGGCATAAATTTCTCAGTTTTGATAGGCTAACCATCACTGATTTTCCAGGTTTTGGAAGTTTTCGATTTATGGCACAATTTTCTCAGTATTGATAGGCGAACCATCACTAATTTTGCAGGTTTTGAATGTTTTCGATTTATGGCACAAATTTCTCAGTTTTGATAGACTAACCATCACTGATTTTCCATGTTTTGGAAGTTTTCAATTTTTGGCACAATTTTCTCAGTTTTGATATGCTAACCATCACTGATTTTCCGGGTTTTGGAAGTTTTCGATTTATGGCACAAATTTCTCAGTTTTGATAGGCTAACCATCACTGATTTTGTGGATTTTAAATGTTTTCGATTTATGGCACAAATTTCTCAGTTTTGATAGGCTAACCACCACTGATTTTCCGGGTTTTGGAATTTTTCGATTTTTGGCACAAATGTATCAGTTTGATAGGCTTACTAGCAATCAATGATTTTCCATGTTTTGAATGTTTTCGATTAATGGCACAAATTTCTCAGTTTTGATAGGCATCACTGGTTTTCTGGGTGTTGGAAATTTTCGATTTATGGCAGAATTTTCTCAGTTTTAATAGGCTAACCATCACTGATTTTCCTGGTTTTGGAAGTTTATGATTTATGGCACGAATTTATCAGTTTTTATAGGCTAATCATCACTGGTTTTCTGGGTTTTGGAAGTTTTCGATTTATGGCACAATTCTCTCAGTTTTGATAGGCTAACCATCACTGGTTTTCCGGGTTTTGATTATTGGCACAAATTTATCAGTTTTCATAGGCTAACCATCACTGAATTTCCAGGTTTTGGAAGTTTTCGATTTTTGGCGCAAATCTCTCAGTTTTGATAGGCTAACCATCACTGATTTTGCAGGTTTTGAATGTTTTCGATTTATGGCACAAATTTCGCAGTTTTGATAGGCTAACCATCACTGATTTTCCAGGTTTTGGAAGCTTTCGATTTTTGGCACAAATTTCTCAGTTTTGATAGGCTTACCATCACTGATTTTCTGGGTTTTGGAAGTTTTCGATTTATGGCACAAATTTCGCAGTTTTGATAGGCTAACCATCACTGATTTTCCATGTTTTGAAAGTTTTCAATTTATGGCACAATTTTCTCTGTTTTAATAGGCTAGGCTAACCATCACTGATTTTCTAGGTTTTGGAAATTTTCGATTTATGGCACAATTTTCTCAGTTTTGATAGGCTAACCATCACTGATTTTCCAGGTTTTGGAAGTTTTCGATTTATGGCACAATTCTCTCAGTTTTGATAGGCTAACCATCGATAATCACCGATTTTCCGGGTTTTAGAAGTTTTCGATTTATGGCTTAAATTTCTCAGTTTTGGCTTAAATTACTGATTTTGCGAATTTTGAATGTTTTCGATTTATGGCACAAATTCCGCAGTTTTAAGCTTAAAATCATTGATTTCCCGGGTTTTGAAAGTTTTCAATTTATGGCACAAATTTCTCAATTTTGATAGGCGAACCATCACTGGTTTTCTGGATTTTGGAAGTTTTGTGATAGGCTATCCATCACTGATTTTGCAGGTTTTGGAAGTTTTCGATTTTTGGCACAAATTTCTCAGTTTTGATATAGGCTTAACCATCACTGATTTTCCAGGTTTTGGAAGTTTTCGATTTATGGCTTAAATTTCTCAGTTTCGATAGGCGAACCATCACTGATTTTTCGGGTTTTGGAGGTTTTCGATTTATGGCACAAATTTCGCAGTTTTGATAGGCTAACCATCACTGGTTTTCCGGGTTTTGGAAGTTTTCGATTTATGGCACAAATTTCTCAGATTTGATAGGCTTACCATCATTGATTTTCCAGGTTTTGGAAGTTTTTGATTTATGGCGCAAATTTCTCAGTTTTTAGCTTAAAATCATTGATTTTCCGGGTTTTGAAAGTTTTCAATTTATGGCACAATTTTCTCTGTTTTAATAGGCCAGGCTAACCATCACTGATTTTCTAGGTTTTGGAAGTTTCGATTTATGGCACAATTTTCTCAGTTTTGATAGGCTAACCATCACTGATTTTCCAGGTTTTGGAAGCTTTCGATTTATGGCACAATTTTCTCAGTTTTGATAGGCTAACCATCACTGATTTTCCAGGTTTTGGAAGTTTTCGATTTATGGCACAATTTTCTCAGTTTTGATAGGCTAACCATCACTGGTTTTCTGGATTTTGGAAGTTTTCGATTTATGGCACAATTTTCTCAGTTGTGATAGGCTATCCATCACTGATTTTGCAGGTTTTGGAAGTTTTCGATTTTTGGCACAAATTTCTCAGTTTTGATATAGGCTTAACCATCACTGATTTTCCAGGTTTTGGAAGTTTTCGATTTATGGCTTAAATTTCTCAGTTTTCATAGGCTAACCATCACTGAATTTCCAGGTTTTGGAAGTTTTCGATTAATGGCACAAATTTCTCAGTTTTGATAGGCATCACTGGTTTTCTGGGTGTTGGAAATTTTCGATTTATGGCAGAATTTTCTCAGTTTTAATAGGCTAACCATCACTGGTTTTCTGGGTTTTGGAAGTTTTCGATTTATGGCACAATTCTCTCAGTTTTGATAGGCTAACCATCACTGGTTTTCCGGGTTTTGATTATTTTCGATTTATGGCACAAATTTATCAGTTTTCATAGGCTAACCATCACTGAATTTCCAGGTTTTGGAAGTTTTCGATTTTTGGCGCAAATCTCTCAGTTTTGATAGGCTAACCATCACTGATTTTGCAGGTTTTGAATGTTTTCGATTTATGGCACAAACTTCGCAGTTTTGATAGGCTAACCATCACTGATTTTCCAGGTTTTGGAAGCTTTCGATTTTTGGCACAAATTTCTCAGTTTTGATAGGCTTACCATCACTGATTTTCTGGGTTTTGGAAGTTTTCGATTTATGGCACAAATTTCGCAGTTTTGATAGGCTAACCATCACTGATTTTCCATGTTTTGGAAGTTTTCGATTTATGGCACAATTCTCTCAGTTTTGATAGGCTAACCATCACTGATTTTCCAGGTTTTGGAAGTTTTTGATTTATGGCGCAAATTTCTCAGTTTTTAGCTTAAAATCATTGATTTTCCGGGTTTTGAAAGTTTTCAATTTATGGCACAATTTTCTCTGTTTTAATAGGCTAGGCTAACCATCACTGATTTTCTAGGTTTTGGAAATTTTCGATTTATGGCACAATTTTCTCAGTTTTGATAGGCTAACCATCACTGATTTTCCAGGTTTTGGAAGTTTTCGATTTATGGCACAATTCTCTCAGTTTTGATAGGCTAACCATCGATAATCACCGATTTTCCGGGTTTTAGAAGTTTTCGATTTATGGCTTAAATTTCTCAGTTTTGGCTTAAATTACTGATTTTGCGAATTTTGAATGTTTTCGATTTATGGCACAAATTCCGCAGTTTTAAGCTTAAAATCATTGATTTCCCGGGTTTTGAAAGTTTTCAATTTATGGCACAAATTTCTCAATTTTGATAGGCGAACCATCACTGGTTTTCTGGATTTTGGAAGTTTTCGATTTATGGCACAATTTTCTCAGTTGTGATAGGCTATCCATCACTGATTTTGCAGGTTTTGGGAGTTTTCGATTTTTGGCACAAATTTCTCAGTTTTGATATAGGCTTAACCATCACTGATTTTCCAGGTTTTGGAAGTTTTCGATTTATGGCTTAAATTTCTCAGTTTCGATAGGCGAACCATCACTGATTTTTCGGGTTTTGGAGGTTTTCGATTTATGGCACAAATTTCGCAGTTTTGATAGGCTAACCATCACTGGTTTTCCGGGTTTTGGAAGTTTTCGATTTATGGCACAAATTTCTCAGATTTGATAGGCTTACCATCATTGATTTTCCAGGTTTTGGAAGTTTTCGATTTTTGGCACAAATTTCTCAGTTTTGATATAGGCTTAACCATCACTGATTTTCCAGGTTTTGGAAGTTTTCGATTTATGGCTTAAATTTCTCAGTTTTCATAGGCTAACCATCACTGAATTTCCAGGTTTTGGAAGTTTTCGATTAATGGCACAAATTTCTCAGTTTTGATAGGCATCACTGGTTTTCTGGGTGTTGGAAATTTTCGATTTATGGCAGAATTTTCTCAGTTTTAATAGGCTAACCATCACTGGTTTTCTGGGTTTTGGAAGTTTTCGATTTATGGCACAATTCTCTCAGTTTTGATAGGCTAACCATCACTGGTTTTCCGGGTTTTGATTATTTTCGATTTATGGCACAAATTTATCAGTTTTCATAGGCTAACCATCACTGAATTTCCAGGTTTTGGAAGTTTTCGATTTTTGGCGCAAATCTCTCAGTTTTGATAGGCTAACCATCACTGATTTTGCAGGTTTTGAATGTTTTCGATTTATGGCACAAATTTCGCAGTTTTGATAGGCCATCACTGATTTTCCAGGTTTTGGAAGCTTTCGATTTTTGGCACAAATTTCTCAGTTTTGATAGGCTAACCATCACTGATTTTCTGGGTTTTGAAAGTTTTCGATTTAAGGCACAAATTTCGCAGTTTTGATAGGCTAACCATCACTGATTTTCCATGTTTTGGAAGTTTTCGATTTATGGCACAATTCTCTCAGTTTTGATAGGCTAACCATCACTGATTTTCCAGGTTTTGGAAGTTTTTGATTTATGGCGCAAATTTCTCAGTTTTTAGCTTAAAATCATTGATTTTCCGGGTTTTGAAAGTTTTCAATTTATGGCACAATTTTCTCTGTTTTAATAGGCTAGGCTAACCATCACTGATTTTCTAGGTTTTGGAAGTTTTCGATTTATGGCACAATTTTCTCAGTTTTGATAGGCTAACCATCACTGATTTTCCAGGTTTTGGAAGTTTTCGATTTATGGCACAATTCTCTCAGTTTTGATAGGCTAACCATCGATAATCACCGATTTTCCGGGTTTTAGAAGTTTTCGATTTATGGCTTAAATTTCTCAGTTTTGGCTTAAATTACTGATTTTGCGAATTTTGAATGTTTTCGATTTATGGCACAAATTCCGCAGTTTTAAGTTTAAAATCATTGATTTCCCGGGTTTTGAAAGTTTTCAATTTATGGCACAAATTTCTCAATTTTGATAGGCGAACCATCACTGGTTTTCTGGATTTTGGAAGTTTTCGATTTATGGCACAATTTTCTCAGTTGTGATAGGCTATCCATCACTGATTTTGCAGGTTTTGGAAGTTTTCGATTTTTGGCACAAATTTCTCAGTTTTGATATAGGCTTAACCATCACTGATTTTCCAGGTTTTGGAAGTTTTCGATTTATGGCTTAAATTTCTCAGTTTCGATAGGCGAACCATCACTGATTTTTCGGGTTTTGGAGGTTTTCGATTTATGGCACAAATTTCGCAGTTTTGATAGGCTAACCATCACTGGTTTTCCGGGTTTTGGAAGTTTTCGATTTATGGCACAAATTTCTCAGATTTGATAGGCTTACCATCATTGATTTTCCAGGTTTTGGAAGTTTTTGATTTATGGCGCAAATTTTTCAGTTTTTAGCTTAAAATCATTGATTTTCCGGGTTTTGAAAGTTTTCAATTTATGGCACAATTTTCTCTGTTTTAATAGGCCAGGCTAACCATCACTGATTTTCTAGGTTTTGGAAGTTTTCGATTTATGGCACAATTTTCTCAGTTTTGATAGGCTAACCATCACTGATTTTCCAGGTTTTGGAAGCTTTCGATTTATGGCACAATTTTCTCAGTTTTGATAGGCTAACCATCACTGATTTTCCAGGTTTTGGAAGTTTTCGATTTATGGCACAATTTTCTCAGTTTTGATAGGCTAACCATCACTGATTTTCCAGGTTTTGGAAGCTTTCGATTTTTGGCACAAATTTCTCAGTTTTGATAGGCTTACCATCACTGATTTTCCAGGTTTTGGAAGTTTTCGATTTATGGCTTAAATTTCTCAGTTTTCATAGGCTAACCATCACTGAATTTCCAGGTTTTGTAAGTTTTCGATTAATGGCACAAATTTCTCAGTTTTGATAGGCATCACTGGTTTTCTGGGTGTTGGAAATTTTCGATTTATGGCAGAATTTTCTCAGTTTTAATAGGCTAACCATCACTGGTTTTCTGGGTTTTGGAAGTTTTCGATTTATGGCACAATTCTCTCAGTTTTGATAGGCTAACCATCACTGGTTTTCCGGGTTTTGATTATTTTCGATTTATGGCACAAATTTATCAGTTTTCATAGGCTAACCATCACTGAATTTCCAGGTTTTGGAAGTTTTCGATTTTTGGCGCAAATCTCTCAGTTTTGATAGGCTAACCATCACTGATTTTGCAGGTTTTGAATGTTTTCGATTTATGGCACAAATTTCGCAGTTTTGATAGGCTAACCATCACTGATTTTCCAGGTTTTGGAAGCTTTCGATTTTTGGCACAAATTTCTCAGTTTTGATAGGCTAACCATCACTGATTTTCTGGGTTTTGAAAGTTTTCGATTTATGGCACAAATTTCGCAGTTTTGATAGGCTAACCATCACTGATTTTCCATGTTTTGGAAGTTTTCGATTTATGGCACAATTCTCTCAGTTTTGATAGGCTAACCATCACTGATTTTCCAGGTTTTGGAAGTTTTTGATTTATGGCGCAAATTTCTCAGTTTTTAGCTTAAAATCATTGATTTTCCGGGTTTTGAAAGTTTTCAATTTATGGCACAATTTTCTCTGTTTTAATAGGCTAGGCTAACCATCACTGATTTTCTAGGTTTTGGAAGTTTTCGATTTATGGCACAATTTTCTCAGTTTTGATAGGCTAACCATCACTGATTTTCCAGGTTTTGGAAGTTTTCGATTTATGGCACAATTCTCTCAGTTTTGATAGGCTAACCATCGATAATCACCGATTTTCCGGGTTTTAGAAGTTTTCGATTTATGGCTTAAATTTCTCAGTTTTGGCTTAAATTACTGATTTTGCGAATTTTGAATGTTTTCGATTTATGGCACAAATTCCGCAGTTTTAAGTTTAAAATCATTGATTTCCCGGGTTTTGAAAGTTTTCAATTTATGGCACAAATTTCTCAATTTTGATAGGCGAACCATCACTGGTTTTCTGGATTTTGGAAGTTTTCGATTTATGGCACAATTTTCTCAGTTGTGATAGGCTATCCATCACTGATTTTGCAGGTTTTGGAAGTTTTCGATTTTTGGCACAAATTTCTCAGTTTTGATATAGGCTTAACCATCACTGATTTTCCAGGTTTTGGAAGTTTTCGATTTATGGCTTAAATTTCTCAGTTTCGATAGGCGAACCATCACTGATTTTTCGGGTTTTGGAGGTTTTCGATTTATGGCACAAATTTCGCAGTTTTGATAGGCTAACCATCACTGGTTTTCCGGGTTTTGGAAGTTTTCGATTTATGGCACAAATTTCTCAGATTTGATAGGCTTACCATCATTGATTTTCCAGGTTTTGGAAGTTTTTGATTTATGGCGCAAATTTTTCAGTTTTTAGCTTAAAATCATTGATTTTCCGGGTTTTGAAAGTTTTCAATTTATGGCACAATTTTCTCTGTTTTAATAGGCCAGGCTAACCATCACTGATTTTCTAGGTTTTGGAAGTTTTCGATTTATGGCACAATTTTCTCAGTTTTGATAGGCTAACCATCACTGATTTTCCAGGTTTTGGAAGCTTTCGATTTATGGCACAATTTTCTCAGTTTTGATAGGCTAACCATCACTGATTTTCCAGGTTTTGGAAGTTTTCGATTTATGGCACAATTTTCTCAGTTTTGATAGGCTAACCATCACTGATTTTCCAGGTTTTGGAAGCTTTCGATTTTTGGCACAAATTTCTCAGTTTTGATAGGCTTACCATCACTGATTTTCCAGGTTTTGGAAGTTTTCGATTTATGGCTTAAATTTCTCAGTTTTCATAGGCTAACCATCACTGAATTTCCAGGTTTTGTAAGTTTTCGATTAATGGCACAAATTTCTCAGTTTTGATAGGCATCACTGGTTTTCTGGGTGTTGGAAATTTTCGATTTATGGCAGAATTTTCTCAGTTTTAATAGGCTAACCATCACTGGTTTTCTGGGTTTTGGAAGTTTTCGATTTATGGCACAATTCTCTCAGTTTTGATAGGCTAACCATCACTGGTTTTCCGGGTTTTGATTATTTTCGATTTATGGCACAAATTTATCAGTTTTCATAGGCTAACCATCACTGAATTTCCAGGTTTTGGAAGTTTTCGATTTTTGGCGCAAATCTCTCAGTTTTGATAGGCTAACCATCACTGATTTTGCAGGTTTTGAATGTTTTCGATTTATGGCACAAATTTCGCAGTTTTGATAGGCTAACCATCACTGATTTTCCAGGTTTTGGAAGCTTTCGATTTTTGGCACAAATTTCTCAGTTTTGATAGGCTAACCATCACTGATTTTCTGGGTTTTGAAAGTTTTCGATTTATGGCACAAATTTCGCAGTTTTGATAGGCTAACCATCACTGATTTTCCATGTTTTGGAAGTTTTCGATTTATGGCACAATTCTCTCAGTTTTGATAGGCTAACCATCACTGATTTTCCAGGTTTTGGAAGTTTTTGATTTATGGCGCAAATTTCTCAGTTTTTAGCTTAAAATCATTGATTTTCCGGGTTTTGAAAGTTTTCAATTTATGGCACAATTTTCTCTGTTTTAATAGGCTAGGCTAACCATCACTGATTTTCTAGGTTTTGGAAGTTTTCGATTTATGGCACAATTTTCTCAGTTTTGATAGGCTAACCATCACTGATTTTCCAGGTTTTGGAAGTTTTCGATTTATGGCACAATTCTCTCAGTTTTGATAGGCTAACCATCGATAATCACCGATTTTCCGGGTTTTAGAAGTTTTCGATTTATGGCTTAAATTTCTCAGTTTTGGCTTAAATTACTGATTTTGCGAATTTTGAATGTTTTCGATTTATGGCACAAATTCCGCAGTTTTAAGTTTAAAATCATTGATTTCCCGGGTTTTGAAAGTTTTCAATTTATGGCACAAATTTCTCAATTTTGATAGGCGAACCATCACTGGTTTTCTGGATTTTGGAAGTTTTCGATTTATGGCACAATTTTCTCAGTTGTGATAGGCTATCCATCACTGATTTTGCAGGTTTTGGAAGTTTTCGATTTTTGGCACAAATTTCTCAGTTTTGATATAGGCTTAACCATCACTGATTTTCCAGGTTTTGGAAGTTTTCGATTTATGGCTTAAATTTCTCAGTTTCGATAGGCGAACCATCACTGATTTTTCGGGTTTTGGAGGTTTTCGATTTATGGCACAAATTTCGCAGTTTTGATAGGCTAACCATCACTGGTTTTCCGGGTTTTGGAAGTTTTCGATTTATGGCACAAATTTCTCAGTTTTGATAGGCTTACCATCACTGATTTTCCAGGTTTTGGAAGTTTTTGATTTATGGCGCAAATTTCTCAGTTTTTAGCTTAAAATCATTGATTTTCCGGGTTTTGAAAGTTTTCAATTTATGGCACAATTTTCTCTGTTTTAATAGGCCAGGCTAACCATCACTGATTTTCTAGGTTTTGGAAGTTTTCGATTTATGGCACAATTTTCTCAGTTTTGATAGGCTAACCATCACTGATTTTCCAGGTTTTGGAAGCTTTCGATTTATGGCACAATTTTCTCAGTTTTGATAGGCTAACCATCACTGATTTTCCAGGTTTTGGAAGTTTTCGATTTATGGCACAATTTTCTCAGTTTTGATAGGCTAACCATCACTGATTTTCCAGGTTTTGGAAGCTTTCGATTTTTGGCACAAATTTCTCAGTTTTGATAGGCTTACCATCACTGATTTTCCAGGTTTTGGAAGTTTTCGATTTTTGGCACAAATTTCTCAGTTTTGATAGGCTAACCATCACTGATTTTCTGGGTTTTGAAAGTTTTCAATTTATGGCACAAATTTCTCAGTTTTGATAGGCTAACCATCACTGGTTTTCTGGATTTTGGAAGTTTTCGATTTATGGCACAATTTTCTCAGTTGTGATAGGCTATCCATCACTGATTTTGCAGGTTTTGGAAGTTTTCGATTTTTGGCACAAATTTCTCAGTTTTGATATAGGCTTAACCATCACTGATTTTCCAGGTTTTGGAAGTTTTCGATTTATGGCTTAAATTTCTCAGTTTTCATAGGCTAACCATCACTGAATTTCCAGGTTTTGGAAGTTTTCGATTTTTGGCGCAAATCTCTCAGTTTTGATAGGCTAACCATCACTGATTTTGCAGGTTTTGAATGTTTTCGATTTATGACACAAATTTCGCAGTTTTGATAGGCTAACCATCACTGATTTTCCAGGTTTTGGAAGCTTTCGATTTTTGGCACAAATTTCTCAGTTTTGATAGGCTAACCATCACTGATTTTCTGGGTTTTGAAAGTTTTCGATTTATGGCACAAATTACGCAGTTTTGATAGGCTAACCATCACTGATTTTCCATGTTTTGGAAGTTTTCAATTTTTGGCACAAATTTCTCAGTTTTGATAGGCTAACCATCACTGATTTTTCGGGTTTTGGAAGTTTTCGATTTTTGGCAGAAATTTCTCAGTTTTGATAGGCTAACCATCACTGGTTTTCTGGGTTTTGGAAGTTTTCGATTTATGGCACAATTCTCTCAGTTTTGATAGGCTAACCATCGATAATCACCGATTTTCCGGGTTTTAGAAGTTTTCGATTTATGGCTTAAATTTCTCAGTTTTGGCTTAAATTACTGATTTTGCGAATTTTGGAAGTTTTCGATTTATGGCACAAATTCCGCAGTTTTAAGCTTAAAATCATTGATTTTCCGGGTTTTGAAAGTTTTCAATTTATGGCACAAATTTCTCAGTTTGATAGGCGAACCATCACTGGTTTTCTGGATTTTGGAAGTTTTCGATTTATGGCACAATTTTCTCAGTTGTGATAGGCTATCCATCACTGATTTTGCAGGTTTTGGAAGTTTTCGATTTTTGGCACAAATTTCTCAGTTTTGATATAGGCTTAGCCATCACTGATTTTCCAGGTTTTGGAAGTTTTCGATTTATGGCTTAAATTTCTCAGTTTTGATAGGCGAACCATCACTGATTTTTCGGGTTTGGAGGTTTTCGATTTATGGCACAAATTTCGCAGTTTTGATAGGCTAACCATCACTGGTTTTCCGAGTTTGGGAAGTTTTCGATTTATGGCACAAATTTCTCAGTTTTGATAGGCTTACCATCACTGATTTTCTGGGTTTTGAAAGTTTTCAATTTATGGCACAAAGTTCTCAGTTTTGGTAGGCTAACCATCACTGGTTTTCTGGATTTTGGAAGTTTTCGATTTATGGCACAATTTTCTCAGTTGTGATAGGCTATCCATCACTGATTTTGCAGGTTTTGGAAGTTTTCGATTTTTGGCACAAATTTCTCAGTTTTGATATAGGCTTAACCATCACTGATTTTCCAGGTTTTGGAAGTTTTCGATTTATGGCTTAAATTTCTCAGTTTTGATAGGCGAACCATCACTGATTTTCCGGGTTTTGGATGTTTTTGATTTATGGCACAAATTTCTCAGTTTTGATAGACTAACCATCACTGATTTTTCGGGTTTTAGAAGTTTTCGATTATGGCATAAATTTCGAATTTTTTATAGGCTAACAATCACTGATTTTCCTGGTTTTGGAAGTTTATGATTTATGGCACGAATTTATCAGTTTTTATAGGCTAACCATCACTGATTTTTCGGGTTTTAGAGGTTTTCGATTTATGGCACAAATTTCGCAGTTTTGATAGGCTAACCATCACTGGTTTTCCGGGTTTGGAAGTTTTCGATTTATGGCACAAATTTCTCAGTTTTGATAGGCTTACCATCACTGATTTTCCAGGTTTTGGAAGTTTTCGATTTTTGGCACAAATTTCTCAGTTTTTAGCTTAAAATCATTGATATTCCGGTTTTGAAAGTTTTCAATTTGTGGCACAATTTTAACTGTTTTAATAGGCTAGGCTAACCATCACTGATTTTCTAGGTTTTGAATGTTTTCGATTTATGGCACAAATTTCTCAGTTTTGATAGGCTTACCATCACTGATTTTCCAGGTTTTGGAAGTTTTCGATTTATGGCACAAATTTATCAGTTTTTTCCAGGTTTTGAAAGTTTTCGATTTATGGCACAAATTTAGCAATTTTAATAGGCTAACCATCACTGATTTTCCATGTTTTGGAAGTTTTCGATTCATGGCACGAATTTATCAGTTTTTATAGGCTAACCATCACTGATTTTTCGGGTTTTGGAAGTTTTCGATTTTTGGCGCAAATCTCTCAGTTTTGATAGGCTAACCATCACTGATTTTGCAGGTTTTGAATGTTTTCGATTTATGGCACAAATTTCGCAGTTTTGATAGGCTAACCATCACTTATTTTACAGGTTTTGGAAGCTTTCGATTTTTGGCACAAATTTCTCAGTTTTGATAGGCTAACCATCACTGGTTTTCTGGGTTTTGGAAGTTTTCGATTTATGGCACAATTCTCTCAGTTTTGATAGGCTAACCATCGATAATCACCGATTTTCCGGGTTTTGGAAGTTTTCGATTTATGGCTTATATTTCTCAGTTTTTGCTTAAATTACTGATTTTGCGAATTTTGAATGTTTTCGATTTATGGCACAAATTCCGCAGTTTTAAGCTTAAAATCATTGATTTTCCGGGTTTTGAAAGTTTTCAATTTATGGCACAAATTTCTCAGTTTTGATAGGCGAACCATCACTGGTTTTCTGGATTTTGGAAGTTTTCGATTTATGGCACAATTTTCTCAGTTGTGATAGGCTATCCATCACTGATTTTGCAGGTTTTGGAAGTTTTTGATTATGGCATAAATTTCGAATTTTTATAGGCTAACAATCACTGATTTTCCTGGTTTTGGAAGTTTATGATTTATGGCACGAATTTATCAGTTTTTATAGGCTAACCATCACTGATTTTTCTGGTTTTGGAGGTTTTCGATTTATGGCACAAATTTCGCAGTTTTGATAGGCTAACCATCACTGATTTTTCGGGTTTTAAAAGTTTTCGATTTTTGGCACAAATTTCTTAGTTTTGATAGACTAACCATCACTGAATTTCCATGTTTTGGAAGTTTTCAATTTTTGGCACAAATTTCTCAGTTTTGATAGGCTAACCATCACTGATTTTTCGGGTTTTGGAAGTTTTCGATTTTTGGCCCAAATCTCTCAGTTTTGATAGGGTAACCATCCCTGTTTTGCAGGTTTTGAATGTTTTCGATTTATGGCACAAATTTCGCAGTTTTGATAGGCTAACCATCACTGATTTTCCAGGTTTTGGAAGCTTTCGATTTTTGGCACAAATTTCTCAGTTTTGATAGGCTAACCATCACTGGTTTTCTGGGTTTTGGAAGTTTTCGATTTATGGCACAATTTTCTCAGTGTTGATAGGCTAACTAACCATCACTGGTTTTCCGGTTTTTGGAAGTTTTCGATTTATGGCACAAATTTATCAGTTTTTTAAAGGCTAACCATCACTGATTTTGCAGGTTTTGAAGGTTTTCGATTTATGTCACAAATTTCTCAGTTTTGATAGGCTAACAATCACTGGTTTTCTGGGCTTTGGAAGTTTTCGATTTATGGCACAAATTTATCAGTTTTGATAGGCATCACTGGTTTTCTGGGTGTTGGACGTTTTCGATTTATGGCACAAATTTACAGTTTTGATGGGCTAATAATCACTGATTTTCCGGGTTTGGAATTTTTCGATTTATGGCACAAATTTCTCAGTTTTGATAGGCTAACTAACCATCACTGATTTTCCAGGTTTTGGAAGTTTTCGATTTATGGCTTATATTTCTCAGTTTTGGCTTAAATTACTGATTTTGCGAGTTTTGAATGTTTTCGATTTATGGCATAAATTTCTCAGTTTTGATAGGCTAACCATCACTGATTTTCCAGGTTTTTGAAGTTTTCGATTTATGGCTTAAATTTCTCAGTATTGATAGGCGAACCATCATTGATTTTGCAGGTTTTGAATGTTTTCGATTTATGGCACAAATTTCTCAGTTTTGATAGACTAACCATCACTGATTTTCCATGTTTTGGAAGTTTTCAATTTTTGGCACAAATTTCTCAGTTTTGATAGGCGAACCATCACTGATTTTTCGGGTTTTGGAAGTTTTCGATTTATGGCACAAATTTCTCAGTTTTGATAGACTAACCATCACTGATTTTTCATGTTTTGGAAGTTTTCAATTTTTGACACAATTTTCTCAGTTTTGATATGCTAACCACCACTGATTTTCCGGGTTTTGGAATTTTTCGATTTATGGCACAAATGTATCAGTTTGATAGGCTAACTAGCAATCAATGATTTTCCATGTTTTGAATGTTTTCGATTTATGGCACAAATTTCTCAGTTTTGATAGGCATCACTGGTTTTCTGGGTGTTGGAAATTTTCGATTTATGGCAGAATTTTCTCAGTTTTAATAGGCTAACCATCACTAATTTTCCTGGTTTTGGAAGTTTATGATTTATGGCACGAATTTATCAGTTTTTTATAGGCTAACCATCACTGGTTTTCTGGGTTTTGGAAATTTTCGATTTATGGCACAATTCTCTCAGTTTTGATAGGCTAACCATCACTGGTTTTCCGGGTTTTGAATATTTTCGATTTTTGGCACAAATTTATCAGTTTTCATAGGCTAACCATCACTGAATTTCCAGGTTTTGGAAGTTTTCGATTTTTGGCACAAATCTCTCAGTTTTGATAGGGTAACCATCACTGATTTTGCAGGTTTTGAATGTTTTCGATTTATGGCACAAATTTCGCAGTTTTGATAGGCTAACCATCACTGATTTTCCGCGTTTTGAATATTTTCGATTTATGGCACAAATTTATCAGTTTTCATAGGCTAACCATCACTGAATTTCCAGGTTTTGGAAGTTTCCGATTTTTGGCGCAAATCTCTCAGTTTTGATAGGCTAACCATCACTGATTTTGCAGGTTTTGAATGTTTTCGATTTATGGCACAAATTTCGCAGTTTTGATAGGCTAACCATCACTGATTTTCCAGGTTTTGGAAGCTTTCAATTTTTGGCACAAATTTCTCAGTTTTGATAGGCTAACCATCACTGATTTTCTGGGTTTTGAAAGTTTTCGATTATGGCATAAATTTCGAATTTTTTATAGGCTAACAATCACTGATTTTCCTGGTTTTGGAAGTTTATGATTTATGGCACGAATTTATCAGTTTTTAAAGGCTAACCATCACTGATTTTTCGGGTTTTGGAGGTTTTCGATTTATGGCACAAATTTCGCAGTTTTGATAGGCTAACCATCACTGGTTTTCCGGGTTTTGGAAGTTTTCGATTTATGGCACAAATTTCTCAGTTTTGATAGGCTTACCATCACTGATTTTCCAGGTTTTGGAAGTTTTCGATTTTTGGCACAAATTTCTCAGTTTTTAGCTTAAAATCATTGATTTTCCGGGTTTTGAAAGTTTTTTATTTATGGCACAATTTTCTCTGTTTTAATAGGCTAGGCTAACCATCACTGATTTTCTAGGTTTTGGAAGTTTTCGATTTATGGCACAAATTTCTCAGTTTTGATAGGCTAA